>PVLA01004494.1:0-18376 GCA_004027455.1 Hydrochoerus hydrochaeris
ATCTCACACATCTCTTCCTCCTGTGGGCGTCCGGTCCTCCTGCGGGCGTCCGGTATGTCGGCTTGCATTTCCCGGGCTGACTAAATGTCAAGATTAAAATGTTAATTGATACCTATTGCCCTGAACCTGGGGCGCCTTCTGCTTGGAGTTGAGGTCAATTAACACCTATTGTTTGGGATTGTCCCTGCCTGGCCCTGGGACTGGGGCGTTTCCTGCTTGGGGCTGGGGGTTGTTGCCAGGGTTGGCAAATATATATTCCAGCTTCTAAAAAATAAAGGCGGATTCAGATTCACTCACAGACTGGTGTGCAGTGTTTTCTGTCTCTCAATCGCCGACTCCCTGACCACCTTTGGGAAACCCTAGCCCTGCTGCAGCTGGACTCCGGCAATGATGTGTCAAATAAAAGTAGCCTCTGGAGTGGATAAACCTATGTAAGAAATCCACACAATTGTGAGATTATTCTACTGTTTTGTGCATAGACAGAAAAAATATTTTTAAATATATATTTGAAAGAGAACTAGGTCACCTACTTGAAATCTACAACTAAAAGGTAAAGTCAACTGTTCAAGGAGGCATACTAAGATCTATTTCAAAGAATTTTCTTTATTAAAACTGTGCAATTTCCCAAAGGATTATTTCATTCCTGAGACAAAATACCCAACACATAAAATTAAACAGAAAAAGTTTGTCTTAGCTTATGGTTTGCAGACATTTCAGTCTGTGATCAGCTAGCTTCAAAGTAGTTGGCATGGCAGAGGGGCATTACAGAACAAGCAGGAGGAAGTGGAAGACAACCAGAAGCAATAGAAACAGCAGCAGCAAGCAACAGTAGCAGCCTTCTACCTGTCTCATATTCCATCGAAGCTACCTGCCCTTAGGATCAGTTGTACTCACATCCAAGGTAGGACACTCATACCTTTAATCCCAGCATCACATACTTAATTTCAATACTACACACCCTAGATTCAGTCAGATCCAAAAAAACCTGCCTGTAATGACATGAGGCTTTAGAGGTACATGTAGGTACAAGCCATAACATTGCAATCATGGCCCCCCAAAGACTCATGGATATTCCTTTATGCACAAGGTATTTAGTCCATCTCTAAGGCTTGTTAAAGTCCAAATAGTTTCAGCACTGGTGCAAAGTCCATATCTGAATTTCTTCTAAGATTCAAGGCAAACTCTTAACTGTGAATCTCTGTACAAATGAATTGAAAGTTAAACACTTCCAACTAAAAAAGTCAGATTTTGGTACCAGAAAAGTGTGGTCATTGCTGTGACTGTACTTAACCACGTGGTTCAGGATCTTTTGGAACACATTTATGAGAAGAGTTAGGAAAGGTTTGGAAATGCCTGCTGAAGAAGCAGCCCTGGCTGTGGCCTGACAAGCCATGGCCACTCCAGGGTGAGAACCATTGGCGTTTCCTGAGGTCTGCACCATGTTGGATCTTGGGGCACTGGGAAAACATACAGCCAGCTTACTGCTCGGGTAAGCAGCTGTGAGCCTACTGGCATACAGGCTAAGAATCAAACATCCATCTCCCACCCCCCATTAGCAAGGGGGAGCCAGAGATCTGAGTATCTTTTGGGAGGATGAACATATGCAATATAGCAAATAAGGGGGATTTCCTTCTATCGTCTCTTTGAAGGCAAATATTTTTATCACTGTTTTGCTCTGTTCTGATTAAGGGTATTACTCTATTCAAAATTCTGCTTTTATAAGTTCTGTATTTCCTTCCATTTTGCTATACCTGATTGAAAGAATAGCTATTGTGAAGAAAATGAGATATACTATTGTACCTATTGCTGTTATCCTGGTAACCTACTGTGAAGTTCTGTACCATTTCCACTAAACTCTCTCAATTGGCTTTGTTCTGTTGTGTTCTGCTCTATTTTACTACCTTAAAAATAAAAAAAGAAGCAGCCCTGGAATCCTTTGAACCATCCATGATGGGAGATTCTGGTCCAAGCTCAGAAGACCAGAATGTTGATAAAAATACAACCACTAAAAGCCAGACTCAAGTGGTTTCTGTTAGGAACCAGAATTGTATTGAAACAAGAATTCAGTTGTTGAACTATAAATGATGTGTGTTATACTTTGGCAGAAAATTTGTCTGCATTTTGTTTATGTCTAGAGACTCTGCCTGAGACTGAGATGAAAGGTGGCAGACTAATCTTGTGGAAAAAAATTTCAAGGCAATCCAATGTTGAGGCAATAGCATGACTACTCTTGGGGGGTTGTTAGCCAGATTTATGGTGCAAATCAGAAGCAAAGAGTCCCCCAGAATGTTTTAAAAATACTATGTTTGTCCAGAAAAAAACTCTAAATTTGCAGACTGAAAAGATGGAGAAGTGAAAAACTTGGTTGCTGAGAAGAAACAAGACAATAGAAAAGACTGATCTGAGGATATCACAAGAATGAGCAGGAGGCCAGCATTAGCACTCTCAAAGTTGCAAAGACTGCTTTGAGAAAGCCCCAGAACACCATTTTTCTGAATGGCAATGGCCTAAGAAAATTATTTCTCAGGATTTGGTTCTTAGTGCTCAACAATCTAGGCACTTGAACCCTCTAGCCAAGGGAGAAGGAAGCCTGGCTATTGCTCCAGTTGGCAACAGATCTTGGCATCATACATGTGGTACTACAATAGACTACCTCAGACCTAGACATATAACTGTGTGACAATGTTTGCCCTATTGGATTTTAGACTTTCTTTGGTCTCTTTCATTTTTATTCCTCTATTTGCAGTGAGAATGTTTATCTTGTGCCATTGTATGTTGGAAGTCTTTAACCTTCTTTTCATTTGTACAGTCTTGCAGCTAAGAATTTGCCTTAACTCTCAAAGGAGACTTTGGACTTGGACTTTTCAGCAGTGCTAAAACTGCTAGGACTTTGGCAACTCTTGGATATAGACTAATTTCCATTTGCATAAAGAGATGTGAATGAGACTTTGAGGAGCCAGAGGAAGACTGTTATGTCTTATGTCTAGATATTCTGCTAAGTCTAACATAATCATAAATGGGGCTGATATTAAATTGTGTGATGCTGTTATTAAATTGTGTGATCAGTGGATTAAGGGTATATATTTGCTAACTTAATCTTTTGATTTGTTAGCTGCATATATTTCTGGGAGTAGATAATAAGTCCCAACCTGAACATAGGTGGCATCAGGCAAAAGACTTAGACTGGAAGGGATAAACAAGAGAGGCTTTGTCCTTGCTGCATGCTGTTGCTTCTGTTGCTGCTATTGCTTGCTGCTACTTCATTGCTTTGCTGCCTTCTGCCTACACTGGTCATGGGTTATTTCTACTCTGTGAAGTCCTAATGCCTTGTCATCTTGCCTTAGAGCCAATTGAGTATGGACTGAAACTTCTACAAACTGTGAGCTAAATAAACCTGGTTATTTTGTCTCAGTGATGAGAAAAATAACTAGGACACCCATCATTTTGAAAGCTGGTATTCATCTTTAAGGATGGCTCTCTATAGCACTGCTAACTATAGTAATAAATAACAATTTTGTGTATATTGCAATTTCTTAAATTTATTCACTTAAGTATTGTTTATTTGACCCTATTTCATCCCATAGTTCTTTGGTAGGAAATGGTGGAAATTGTTATAGTAGAATACATGTCATCAACAAAAGCCTTTAATAAACAAGTATATAATTTGAAAGTATCGTAGGAATAGTTTAAAAATGTATTTTTCTACAGGTTACAAATGAGTATATTCTAAAATATTCTTGGCAAATTATATTTTTGCTTACCAAGATTTTGAGAAAATAGCTCATTTTCTGTTAGCTAAGTATTCTAAATTCACTCAAAGTTCACACTGCTTTAGAAAGTTTAGTGATTTTTTTCCAGGTTGTAAAAAAATATATAGACCCAGTAATACATTATCTAGAAGAACTCCAAATTCCTTGATCTTTTCCCTCACTCATATATTTCCTTTATCTTTACAGTCAAAATTTTAAATTTCTCATCTTTCCCCACCTCTTTTTGGTATAATGGTAATATATTCCTATAAGGAATACAAATGCATGTAATATAGTAATAAACAAAAATTTTAAAAAGTAAAAAAAAAAATTAATGTCAGAATTTTCAATTAGTCTCCTGCTTTCCAATATGAAAAGGCCATATTTTATGACTATGTTTATAAATATGCACTTTCAGTGATTCTAAATTTTAATGTCAGCTTATTCACTAACAATTACAATGGGTTTTTTTGTCCTAAGGAGAAGCTCCCAAATCTAAACTCACAAAAAGGTGAAGACTTTGGAACATCTGCACCAGGTTGCTCTTTGTTTATATTGTTATTGAAATCAGGTGTTGCATCCCTGTAGCCTGAACATTTCCTTGTGTGTTTGGAATTCCTAGGTGGCATACCCACTTATATTCCACAGAAACAGAAGGGTCAATATCATTGTAAACTTGATAGATGTGGTGGGCTTTCTCTTCAAAATTTTTGAAGAGGAAATATTTTGTCATTCACTAAAAAGCTGATTTGCTTATGATCCTTAGAGCTTAAATATGCTCATCCTTTTTCCTCCTCCTTCTACATATGTTCAAAAAAAAGAACATGCCTCCTTTCTCTAAACTTTGTAGCCTCTTGTCCCATCTTCTGCCCTTAGCACTCACCTTTATATGAGAATCTGTACTCAAGGTAGTCATGCATAGCCATATATCTTTTAAAGAATAACAGATGAGTAGAAATAGCAATTTAGTGATCAAGGAAGTCAAAGTGGTCCCCATTATTTTCCTTCTTTTAAAAATTGCCCTGTTTGATATGAAGCAATTCTCAATATTCTAGAGCATAAAAGAATAAGTCCAGAGACCATAAATAATAGTTGAATTCCTTCTATAAGTCAGTGCTGTGGTACATAGTTTAAAATGTTAAGGTAAAACACATTTTTCTTACCTTCCCCTACCAAGTTTTTTGACTTCCCAGTTTCCACAGATTTCCATTGCCCCTCCTGGATCTCTGGATCAATTATAAAAAAACACACAACTCAGGAAACCATACGCACACTGTCTTTCATGAAAAAAAATTTAAAAACCAAATTATTTATAAAGTACCATTTCAAAGTATACATACTTTATATCAATCCATGAAGACCCTTTGTCCTACCTGCAATACTAGACTCACAGGAAAAAAGTGTACTGTCTCTCTCATCTACCAATCTTAAGTTATACACATAAATATATTTCTTTAGAGAGCTTCAAACTCCAGATATCTGCCAGAAGTGACATCCCAGTCATGAAGGATAAAGTTGTGCAAATTTCCATGAAGAACTTCTCAGTTGAGTATTAGTCCTAGGGTAGCTGACTAGTGCAAAGTAGAAATCTTGCTATGACATTCAAAACTCATGATACAGAAAATAAAATCTAGTTTAGGTTTCTTCTGCAGACATAAAAGAATAAAGGCCATTCTTGAGAAAGAGCTAAATAGAAATGAGGACCATGCTATTGGAAAATGGGAGAAAGTTCTATCCTCAACGAATTAATTAGGTCTAGTTTAAAAGACCCATTTACTTGTCTTAGAGATTAAAAAAAGAAATAGGCAAAATTCATTCAATATATAATGGAGACATTTTTCATAGTTCCAGGACCCTTTACTTTGTCACTGGCATTATTTAAATTCACAAGGTGGATGAAAAGGCTCTGACTTTGTCCTTTAGTTCATTAATTAAACATTCTGCTTTTATTAAATTGAAAAGTTACAAGAGGATATTAAAATGAAACAGCTGTTTTTTAAAGTATTTGCTTACTATCTAGCTTATAGTCAGGAAGGCATTTGAGCAATAAAAAGTTGCTTTTACATCTATGATAGTAAAAATTCATTAAATCCAAATAAAGTGTTATCCTTAAGTGCTGAGGAAAATTGATAAATTTAAAGGTCTAGTTCAAAATACACTTTATTTCAGTAGCTTGTGGTAGAAATAGAAGAACACATTTAATAAAAAAGCTATACTTCTTATTTTAGTTGAAAAATGTTTATAAAGCAACTGTCATATGTAAGACATTGAGAAAAGCATTGGAATAAATCGATCACCTTCTCATTGGCATGCTTGGTACTGCAGGAACAAGAGAGAAGTTTTTGTTCTTTCATGGGTACAAATGTTGCTATGGTGATGCTAAATGTTAAATGTAATAAATATGCTCCAAACACACTTAATGTCACTTGGAGAGTGAATGAAAACAGCTGCAAATGGAGTGGTTTCCAAGTAGAAGCATCTGTAATATCAAGCTATTGTGTTAAATCCTGGAGAGAAAACAAAAAAGATATTGAAGAAAAGCATGTATTAATTGGTTCAGAAATTATACTGTAGCAGGAAGGTCACTGTTGGTTTATTCATCCATTCTACAAGTATATTTCAGTATCTATTGGATATAATATTCTTAACTAGCACCAGAGACAGGAAAAAATCAATGTCTTCTCAAAGAATATCTAAAACTCCTTTTTGGCATATTTTCCAATTTGGGTCATGGCTTGGTCCCTAAATAACATTGTGTAATTAAATTCTACTCAATATCTCTTCTAGCATCAAAATATACTCAAGATCTTGTTGAGGTAAAATATTAGTGGATGAAAATAGCTGAGAAATTTGCCAAGTTTGCTTAAGTTTTTTGAATAGTAAAATAAAAATTGGAATTAAGAGAAAAAATTGAAGGAAAAATTAACAAAATTTTCTCTAAATATATGCTTGACAGGGCTTTGATGTTTTCTATTTTTCAATCACTCACAGAGGATATGGCAGGAGGAAAAGTGAAGGAAAAATTCAAACCTCTGTCAGAGGGCAAACTTCCTTTTTTCTGGGTTAGTCTTAGCAGAATTACTGACTCAAGATCTAAACTAGGATAGCTTTTTAGTTTAATGCAGTTCAAAAACTGACAATTATTGAGATAAGGTACTGATTGGTATATACTTCTGAGAAATAATTATGTTTGTCCAAATGGTTTCTGCCTAAACCTTGGGTTAAATAAGATTTAAGACTAGACTTACCTAATCAATGTGATCTTTTTAAGATAAGATTGTCTTAAAACAAAAGTCAGAATTTCACTGCAAAAAAGAGGACTTTATTGTTCATTATCATTCATATATACTTTCAAATAATCTAAAGTATAGTTTACATGGCAATTCAAGATGGCATCCATAAGTGAAAAAGGAAATAGATAAATGAGAAAAATAACTAAAAAGAGCAAAATTGAAAAGTTTGAGGCTGAAATTTTCAAGTTTTCACCTTGTATATTTTTAGTTAAGTATCAGGTAGAACTGAAACATTTTAAATGTTTGACTTTTATCTCTTCCAGACATGGTGGCACATGACTATAATCCCAGCATTTGGTTGGCTGAGGCAAGGGAACTGCCACAGGTTTAAGGCCTGAGCTGCATAGGGAATTCAAAGCCAGCCTGAACTATGTAGTTAGACCCTGTCTCAAAGAACCAGAAGGGGAAAAGGAAGGAAGAATGGAAAGAAAGAAAGAAAGAAAGAAAGAAAGAAAGAAAGAAAGAAAGAAAGAAAAAAGGAAGGAGGGAAGGAAGGAAGGAAGGAAGGAAGGAAGGAAGGAAGGAAGGAAGAGTGTCACTTAAGTTGGGCTCAGAAACACTCCTTCAAGTGGGAGTGGAGGATGCATGACTGGAAAATAGAAAGGAGAAAATAACTAAAACCTTTCAACAGTTTCTACCACCAATTCTACCACTGATTAAATAAGAATAAGAGAACATGCACTCACCATCTGCTTTCATCCTGGTAATGAAATTGTGGTGAACCAATATGTTTTTAAAGGAAATGACTTCATCTCTACCTTCATAAGAAATCTACAGCAAATTTAAAATGAATGAAAGACATTTGCACCAGTAGACGATGTACAGTGCAGAAGCTTTGTTGAGTCTTGAGCATTTCGTGGATTGAAAAATCTGGCTCAGTACTGATGACCATCAAAAAACAAAGTAAAGTTATCTACATGTCACATGAAATAAATTGACAAGCTTTTGTGTATTTTGAAATAAAATGTTCTCTTTTGAAAACTGTGTTTTTTATTTATTTAAAGAGATAAAAAAGAAAAAGGGTAGAAATATTGCAGAATATAAAAAAGATAAACAGTAAGAAATCACTAGTTGATAAATTACATATTATCCTTTTAGAAAAAAGTTGCTTAAGCTACAAAATCAGAGCATACACATTGCACATTCAAGCAGTGAGACTGCAAATAGATCTGTTCAACAATCCAACAAGAACTCAGAAATATGGTCATCAATCCTACACACTTAGATATACATGAAAACTGTGTTTCTATGACAATTTCTAACCACACTACCTACCTCAAGTTTTCCCCATTTAATTTTACATCTTTAATTAACACATGTCTATAATGCATAATGATTTCATTAATTGGGGGGAATTGTACATATACATAACCTATCTCAATTTTTTTTCCTCCTGACTTTTAAAATTTTTTCCAACATTGGATATATTTATTTATTTTATAAATGCTTATCAAGTTAATTTCACAAATACACACTAACAGCTAGACTAGCACACCCAAAAGCATGGAAAAATATGTAAGACAATTACACAAAATCAAGGTACAATTTTAGGTCATTGTCTAATCTTTTTTATTGTCTGTCTTTTATTTTGCACTTTATTCATGCATTGCACTTCTCAAATAAGAAAAACCATGTGATATTTAAGCCTGTGTCTGGTTAACTTCATTTAACATCATAGTGGCAAAGTGCATCCATTTTCCTAAAAATGACTCAAATTTATCCTTCTTTATGGCAGAGTAGTACTGCACTATGTATACATACTACATATCCTTTAAACACTCATCTGTTGATATACATATAGGCTAATTCCAAGATTTATCTGTTATAAATTGTACTTAACTCTGTGATATGATATATTTAAATCTTCTGGAAAGATACCTAGATGGAGACTAGCTGGATCAAATGAAATTTCTACTTTTACTTCATTGAGGAATCTCTATATTCATTTCTGTTGTGCATTTACCAATTTACACTCCCACAAACAATGAAGGAAAGCTTCTTTTTCCCCACAACTTCTCCAGAATTTACTATAGTTTGATTTTTTTATGATAACTATTCTTTCTGGAGTGAGATAGAATCTCAGTGTTATTTTAAATGTGTTTCCCCAGTGGCCAGTAATGTTGAAATTTTTTCATGTATTGATTGTACATTTGTACTTCTTCACCTGAGAAGTGTCTACTCATTCCAGGTGCCTATTTGCATTGGATGTTTAAATTTAGGTGTTCTAATTTTTTAGTTCATTTTATATCCTTAATATTAGTGCTTTGTCTGAGAGGCAGCTAGCAAAAAATTTTTACCCATTTTTAAGTCATCTTTTCACTTCTTGTTAATTTTGTCTCATTGTTGAGAAAAATTACCTGACACCCAAAATTAAGAAAGAAAAGGTTAATTTAGCTCACAGTTTGTAGAGGTTTCAGTTCATAATCAGCTGACTCCAAGGCAGCGTGGCATGACACAGGGGTAAGACTTCCAAGTAGTAGAAGAGAGAAAAAGACTCAAGAGCAAAAGTGAAGGGGGGAACAAACTACTTTTCCTCTTTTTTATTGTAAGCAGGCTAAGCCCCTTAGATAGGTATAGCACTCCCAACCATCTCTGTGCCTTCCTCTTGCACAGGCTGAGGATGTTTACAAAGTAAGGACCCTGGGTCCCTACTGAATCACTTAAACATCTGCCCTTCTCCAAGTGACACAATTGACAATATCTTAGAGAGGTAATAGCATGCCCCTTACATGCCAGGATGGAGAGCTGCTTAGTTACTCAGTTAAGCTTTTAGACTTTGCAAGTTAATACAATGTGTCAATCATAGCACTTGTTAAATTTCCTTTTCTGTGCAGGACCTTTTAAATTTTATGTGATACCGTTTATTGATTTCTGATATTATTATTATTATTATTTGCAACCACAGTTCTGCTCAGAAATTCTTTGCCTATGCCTGCATCTTTAAAAGAGTTTTACTTATTTTGTCTTCCAACAGATTAATGTTTCTAAATTATTACTCAGATCTTTGGCTCACTGGATTTTAGTTTAGTGCCTGATGAGAGCTATGGATCTTGGTTCAATCTTTGGCATATGAATGACTAGTATTCCTAGCACCATTTGTTAAGGAGGCTACATTCCCATACGGAAAAGATTTAGCCCCTTTGTCAAAGATAAGGTAGCTGAGTATTGCTGGAGTTGTTTTTGCATCCTCTGTTCTGTTCTATTGATCTACAAGTCTGGGGTAGTTTTTGGTGCCAGTGCCTTGCTTTTTCATCACTTGAGCTTTGTAACTTGATGTCCAGGATTGTGGTGCCCCCTCCCTTGCCCTTGGTGCTCAGTATTGCTTTTGCTATTCTAGGTTTCTTCTGGTTCCATATAAATTTTAAGACTGCTTTCTCTAGTTCTGTAAGACATGCTATTGATACATTGATTAAGATTGATTAAATCTGTATAACATTTTCTAAAGTAAAGCCATTGTGAATATATTTTTGTGCCTATCCTGCAACAGGATTCATTTTCATTTTCTGATGTCCACTCCCATCTCCTTCTTCAGAGTACTATAGTTTTCAATGTATAAGTCTTTCACTTCTTTGATTAGGTTAACTACTAAGCATTTCAGTCTTCTTGATGCTATTGTGAAAAGAAATTTTTTCCTAGTTTTTCTCTGGCTGAGTTTATTATTAAAGTACAGGAACATTATTTTTGAGTATTGACTTTGTATCTTGCTATACTATTGAATTTGGATATCAATTCTAGGCACATTTTAGTGTAGTTTGAGGAGCCTTCTGTGTAAAGGATCATGTCATCTGAAAATAAATATAGCTTTACTTCTTTCTCTCCTGTCCATATTCCTATTATTTGTCTTGTATAATTGCTCTGGGAAAAATTTCAAGAACTATAGTGATCTGGAGTGCTGATAGAAGATATGTTAGTTTTGGTCCTGACTGTAGAGGGAAAGATTTCAGCATCTTTCCATTTAGAATGATTTTGATCATACATTTGTCATAGATGCCTTTTATCAGATTGAGATAAAAACCTACTATACCTGTTTTAATTTTTATTTTAAAGAGAATAAAACTTAACAACACAGAATAAAGTCAATCAAAACAAAACAATGAAGATATTACAGACCTTCAAAACAGTATAATAGGAAATAAAAAATGGCTACCATAATATATCTTGTTATCTTCATAATAATTGTCCATATCATCAGTCATAGTAAAATCAAACAAAGTAGAATAAAACAAATAAAAACAGATCATTAAATTAAAAGACACTAAATTGGAACAAAACTAAACAGTGAGAACAATACTGGATTTCAAACCAAAACAGAAGGAAATCCCCTATATTTGCTAAATTGCAGACTGTTATCCACCTACTAGATGCTCAGACCATTGGACTTAGGCCAGAAAAGTCAATCTACACATTTTTTCTTCAGGCTTTTTTATCATGAATGGATGCTGGATTTTGTCAAATGCTTTTTTTCTGTGTCTATTGAGACAATCATATGATTTTCATACTTGTTTTTGTTCATGTGATCTGTTACATTTATTGATTTGCATAGGTTGAGACATCCCTACATCTTGGAATAAATCCTACTTGCTCATGATGCATGATCTCTGTGATGATTTGCTATAATATGTTTGCCTTTTTCTTATTGAGGTTTTATGCACCTATGTTCATTAAAAAGATTGGTCTGTGCTTCTCTTTCCAAGTTGGATATTTTTTGATTTTGGATTAGGGTAATACTTGCTTTTCATGATGACCTTGAGAGTCTTGCTTCTCATTAGATTACTTTAAAGAGTTTGAGCAGTATTGTCACTAACTCTTCTCTAACATTCTTTTACAATTTTAAAATGGATCAATGAGGATTTGAACTTCCCTTATTGTTGTTTTATTACTTCCTCAATTTCTTTTTTTAGTTTTATTTTAAAGAGAATAAAACAAAAAAGGACAGAATAAAGCAGATGAGAACAGAACAATGCAAGCAACACAGCACTTCACAACAAGACAATTGGATATCAACATTAGCTACTATAATGTCTCTTTCTTTGAAATAGTTGAGTATTGGATCACATACAATAATATCAAACATAACATGATAGAATAAAACCATTTAAGAGAATGAAAGTATTACAAGGCATTCTTAACCAAATAACAGAAAATGAACAATGGCTACTATAATATCTCATTTTCTATAAAACATTTGTTTATATTATTACACATTAAAATCCAATAAGACACAACATGATAGAACCAATAGTAGTAGAAGAACAAAAGCATGTTAGGATTTCAAAGCAAGATGATATTAAATCAGCAATGGCTTCCATAATGTCTTATTTTCCTCAAAATAGCTGTTCATACTATCACACAAAATAAGATCAAACAAAACAGAATAAAACCATTCCAACCAATGAATGAAACATTATAAAACTTCAAAGCAATATAATGGGGAACCATGAATACCATAGAGTCTTATGTACTCTTACCATTTCTTGCACTAGGGAGACTATACAGTATTTATACATGTGAGTTTGAGTATAGTCTCAAGTTGCATCCATTTATTTATAAATATCTCAATGTGATCATTCTCTATAGCTGAGTAGTACTCCATTGTATAAAAGTACCACAAATTTTTATCCATTCCTCAGTTGATGGGCACTTCGGTTGTTTCCAAGATTTGGCTATTACAGATGGTGCTGCTATAAACTTGGGTGCACATATATCACTGTGGTATGATGTTTTCAGTTTTTCTGGGAATATGCCTAGGAGTGGAATAGCTGGGTCAAATGGGACTTCCAATCCCAGCTTTCTGAGGAATCTCCAGACTGACCTCCACAATGGTTTCAACAGTCTATACTCCCACCAACAGTGCAGAAGAGTTCCTTTTTCCCCACAGCATTTGTTGTTGGCAGTCTTCTTTATCCTGGCCATTCTTTGTGGAGTGAGATGGAATCTCAGTGTGGTTTTAATTTGCATTTCTCTAATGACCAATGATGACAAACAGTTTTTCATGTATTTATTTGCCATTCGTATTTCTTCATCTGAGAACTGTGTGTTCATCTTGGATGTCCATTTTTGGATTGAGTCTTTGAATTTCGAGGGTCTGATTTTTTTTTTAATTCTTTAGAAGTTATAGACAGAAGTCCTTTGTCTGAGGGATAGTTCATTAAGATTTTTTTCTCAGTTTGTGGGTTTTCTTTTCACTATGCTGGAGATTTCTTTTGACATGCAGAAACTCTTTAATAAGATGTGATCCCAGTTATTGATTCTGGGAAGTATTTCCTGTGCGGATTGGTTCTTGTTCATGAATTCTCTATCTATGTCTTCAAGATTTTTACCTACTTTGTCTTGCAACAGATTTAGTGTTTCTGTTTTAATATTTAGATCTTTGAACCATTTAGTTTAGTACTTGGTGACAGGCATGAGTCTAGTTTTATTTTTCGGCATATGGATAGGCAGTTTTTCCAGCACCATTTATTAAAGAGACTATCATTCTTCCAGTGAACATGTTTGGCCCCTTTATCAAACATAAGCTGGTTGAGTGTGTTCATAGTTGTGGTTGTATCTTCTTTTTTTTCTTTTTTTGAACTTTTAAATAAAGTTCTTTAAGTAGAGAAAAAAAGCAAAACAGAAAAAGTGGTAGAAACAATACAGAATTTCAAAAAAACCTGCAAGAAATCACTAGTTGATAAATTACATATTGTCTTCTTAGACATGGTTGTTCAAGTTACAAAATTAAAGCATACAAAGTGGACATTCAAACAGTGAGGCTGCAAACTGTTCTTTTCAATGATCCAATAAAACTTAGCAACATGGTTACCAATCCTACACACTTGAACATAAATGCAGTTATATATTTAGAGCACTTTGTTTTCCTTCTTTTACTTTTTAAGTTCTTTATCTGTTAAGTTACATCCTGTTTCAAGTTGTTCAGTGCCTTACTGACTTGTTTTGTTGTGGGTATTTACTTTCTAATCACCGTATATTATTCTGTTGCTTTGTTTTTGAGTTTCTCCTCATCCATGCCCCATGGATCAGCTTTGGTGGAGTTGGGAGTTTTTTGGAGGTATTTTGTTACTTTGTTATCTACCTTTTTTTTGAAGGTAGCAAAATATAGCAGAACAAGATGAAACAAACCTATTCAAGGCAGTGCAGTGAAATTGGCACAAAATCTCACAGCAGGTCATCAGGACAACAGCAATAGGTACAATAGTACATCCCATTCTGTTCACATTAGCTGTTCTTTCAATCAGGTAGAGCAAAATGGAAGGAAATATCAAACTTATAAAAACAGAATATTGAATAGAGAAGTACCATTAATCAGAATTGACCAAAACAGTGATAAAAATATTTGCCTTTAAAGAGATGGTAGAAGGAAATCCCCCTTACTTGCTACACTGCATACATTCATCCTCCCAAGAGATACTCAAACCTCCAGCTCCCACTTGCTAATGGGGGGGATGGATTGATGTCTGATTCTTAGCCCATGCACCACCAGGCCCCCAGATGCTTACCAGGGTGGTGAGCTGGCTGCCTATTCTCCCAGTGCCCCAAGTTCCAACATGATGCAGAGCTCAGGAAATGCTGATTGTTCTAGCCCTGTTGTGGTGGTGGCTTGTGAGGCCCCCAGCTGCTTACCAGGGTGGTGAGCTGGCTGCCTGTTCTCCCAAGTTCCAACATGATTCAGAGCTCAGGAAAGGGTCGATAGTTCTCACCCTGGAGTGGCAGCAATGGTTGTATCTTCTAATCTATATGACAAATCAACAGCCAGCATCATATCAAATGGCCAAAAACTGAAAGCCTTTACCTTAAAATCAGACACAAGACAAGGATGCCCTTATCACTTCTCCTATTCAACATAGTACTGAAAATATTAGCCAGAGCAGTTAAGAGAGAGAAATAAAAGTAGTGAAGATAGGAAAAGAGGAAGTTAAATTATCATTATTTGTGGACAACATGATACTCTACATAGAAAACCCCCAAAACTCTATTTAAAGACTACTTCTTCAATTTCATTGACTGATATTGGATTATTAAAACTTTTTATGTCTTTTTTGTTCACCTTTACTAGTTCATATGTACATAGGAATTGATCCATTACTTTTGAATCTTCCATATTATTAGACTACAGGTTCTCACAGTCATTATCAACACCTTTCTGGATTTTAGCAGAATCTGTTCAGATTTTGTCTTTTTTATTCCTAATTGCATGGATTTTGGTCTTCTCTTTCCCTATTATTTAGATTGGTTAATGGTTTGTCTATTTTGCTTATTCTGTCAGAAAACCAACACTGGGATTTATTGATACTGTTATTTGCTCTTCAATTTCATTAATTTCTTCTACAATCTATATAATTTTCCTACTTGTACTAGTTTTGGGTTTAGATTGTTCTTATTTTTCTAGGACCCTGAGGTGCACCATTAGGTTATTTATTTTCAAGTGCTCTGTTCTTCTGATGTGGGAATTTACCACTATAAACTTCCATTTTAGGACTTCCCTGTGTCCCATAGGTTCTTGTATTCTATATTGGCATTATCTTCTGATATCAGAAACAGTAAAATTTCTTCTTTGATTTCATCTATAACTCATAATTGTATAAGAGCATATTATTTAATTACTGTGTATGCATAACTTCCATGGTTTCTTTTGCCACTGATTTCTAGTTTCACTGCATTATGATCTGATATATGCACAGAATAATTTTGTTTCCTTTGCATTTGCACAAGCATGCCCTATCAACTAATATTTAGTCAATTTTGGAGAATTTCCCAGGTACTACTAAGGAAAATGTGTATTTTGTTTCTGTTGGATGAAACACTCTGTAGATATGTATAAAGTCCATTTGTGTGAAGATTTGGCTAAATGCCAGTGTTACTTTGTTGGGTTTTTGTCTGGTTGATCTGTCTATTTGTGGCTGTTCAGTTCTCCCATTACAATTGCATTGGTGTTTATCAGATTTTTTATATCCATTAGGGTTTATTTTATGAAGTTGCATCTACTGGTATTTGGTGCATATATGTTTATAATTTTCAGGGATACTGGTATTTCATATATATATATATATATTTCTCTTCCTGTTGAAGTGTTCTATTAACTCTTATGTAGCAACTTTGTTTCTTCTTGTCAGCCTTGGAGTGAAATACATATTGTCTGAGACTAGCTTAACAACTAGTGCTTTTTCTGGATTCTCATTGCATGAAATGTCATTTTACATCCTTTGATTTTTAATTTGCAAGTTTATTTTTTAGTTAAGTGTTTTTCTGATTCACTATATATTGTTAGATTTTGCTTCTTGAATCATTCTGCCAATATGTATCTTTTGATTGGGAAATTGAAACCATTCACAATGACAGTTATGGTGAAACATATTGACTTATTCATGTCATTGCATCATTTTCCAGATGCTGATTTCCTTTTTTTTCACTTTTGCTTAGCTTCTCATATCACCAGGTGTGTTCATTTTTTTTAACTTAATTTACATCATTATACTAAAATCATTGGAAATATCCAAAGGGAAGGCTTGGAATATATTCCACCTGTGCTTATACTTTTCTGGTGCCATTTAGGATGAAATTTTGAGCAAGTTAGTAAATATTTTTGGATTTTATTTTTCCATTGATAAAATAAAAGTGATAACAGTATCCATCCCAAAGCTGTAATGAAACTTAAAGTGGAAATGTATTTGGCACAACAGTGTTTGCTACATAGTGCTCAAGTAATTGCCGGGCATCATCTTCGTTTAACTACATGTAGTTGAAATGAACTATGAACACTTTTCTTACTCAACCTGGCTCAGGTATATTAGATATTATAGGTGCTATATTTCTTTCTAAAGTTAATTAATGTTGTGATTGGGGGTCAAAAAGACACATTCAAAGACCACTATAGGGACAGTGGATGAAGAAACTACTGCATCTTTAGGCTGTTACCCAAGAAAATCATGAATTATATTTTTTCTGAGGCTGTCAAGGCCTTCAGTACAGTTTCTGCTAAAAATTATGACTCTCTTTTTGGTCTTACTGATGGGTATTGGTAGCTAAACACAAAAGGAAGTTTGACTTTTACTTTGTATCCATTATACTGTTACCTTAAAACTTTGGATCAAGTCACTTTATAGCTCAGTATATAAATATATTAATTACTTAGGGAATACCTATCTGAAAATTTACAAAACAGAATTGATTATTCTTAACTTTGTATAACATATCTTACCTTTCTTCAAGACTGAGAACACTGAGAAACATTTGATAAAGAATATAAAGAAAATATAGAACACATGAAGCAGATTAAAAGAGACTACCATGAAATTAAGAACTCCATTGAAAGCTGGCAAAATGCCTTAAAAGAACCTAAGGATAGACTATCAAAACTTGAACACAAGATTGCAATGTGTGATCATGAAAGGAAAGATCTCTTAAAAATAACAAGGAAACAGGCAGTAACAGTACAAAGGCTAGAAGATGATAAGAGAATCTACAATTTAAGAATAAGAAATGTGAACAAAGAAGCAGGAATACATACAGGTGAATTACAAAGGCTACTCATGGAAATAACTAAGGAAAACTTCCCAAGCATGGGAAAATAAAATGACATTCAGTTGTGTGAGGCATACAGAATGCCAGCCACATACAACCAAAACAGATCTATATCCAGACATATAATAATCAAGATATCAGAAATTCAATACAAAAACAGAATATTAAAAGCTGTCAGAGAAAAAAAAAACAGATTACCTATAAAGGTAAGCCCATCAGGATCATGGCTGACTTCTCGACACAGACCATCAGAACAAGAGAAGCTTGTAGTGAAGTATTCCAAGCCCTGAAAGAAAGTAACCTCCAGCCCAGATTGATGTACCCTGCAAAACTGTCACTAAAAATTAATGGAGAAACAAGATGCTTCCATACAAAGAGGAACTGGGGGAGTTTGTGACCTCCAATCCAACCCTACAGAGGATACTGAAGGACATTCTAGAGAGAGAAAAACACACCAGGATTTTAGGAACAGTGGCAGAAAGGCCTCAATAAGTGGGGCAGGCAGAGAAGGTTGGCTATAATCTCTAACATAGATGGCTTTGATGCACTATATTGTTAATAGTGCACCAGGATTTAAAACCCACATTACACGCACTACTCTGCTTAGATGTATTACATTCTGTTCCAGTTATTCCACCTGTGCTAGATTCGAGGGTACAAAGAGTAATCCGAAAACTAACAGGATATAGTATGGTAATCATCCTTAATTTCCTATTAACAATCTAAAGCTCTGTAAAACCTACACTGTTTTACCATGACTGATCGTAATCAAATCTGCTTTGTTAGATCGCTGTTTTGTATTGACAGATTTTATTT